>JACATO010000977.1:317500-344767 GCA_018389105.1 Nautilus pompilius | reverse complement strand
CTTAATGGCCACTTCTACCCTAAAGTTACCAAATAGATATTTTCAGAAGAGCTTGATTCTTTAATTGTTAGTTTAATTAATTAGAAAGTTGTTTCTTTTTTTTTCAATGATGATGGTGCCAGGGTACGCAGTAGGTTAAATGTGCGTTCTCGACGTTTTTCGCTGTCATCCCACAACAAACATTAAAGTTTCTAAAGTGGGATGTGGAGCCAATAACCAGGGTGACCGGAAATCGTTTCCTATAGGTTTTCTGGCCAGTGGCGCCTCTAGCGGAAACATCTGATATCTTTAGAATCTACTCGATCCGCTGTAGTCTGCGTTCATTTCTATAAAAGCGGTTTTAGTATTTAAAACTATTATTATTATATATATATATATACAGGTGCATCTCAAAAAATTAGAATATCGCGGAAGAGTTCAATATTTTTGTCAGTTATTTCAGAAAGTGAAAATTGTATATATTCTAGACTCATTACATGTAAACTAAAATGTTTCAAGCATTTTTTAATTTTAATTTTGATAATTACGGCCTACAGCTAAAAAAATAGAAAAAAAGTATCTCAAAATATTAAATATTCCATTTCGAGTTTGAGTAAATCACTATTTATGCAGTATAAATACCATGAATCTCTCAGTCTGGTTCAGTACACACAACCACAATCATGGGGAAGACTGCTGACTTGACAGTTGTCCAGAAGACACTCATTGACACCCTCCACAAGGAGGGTAAGCCACAGAAGGTCATTGCTGAAAGGGCTGGCTGTTTCGCAGAGTGCTGTATCAAAGCATATTCATGGAAAGTTGACTGGAAGGGAAAAGTGTGGTAGGAAAAGGTGCACAAGCAAGAGGGATGAGCCGCAGCCTTGAGAGGATTGTCAAGCAAAGCCGATTCAAGAACTTGGGGAGCTTCACAAGGAGTGGACTGAGGCTGGAGTCAGTGCATCAAGAGCCACCACACCAGACGTGTCCAGGAAATGGGCTACTGTGTCCAAAGCCACTCCTGAACCAGAGACAACGTCAGAAGCGTCTTACCTGGGCTAAGGAGAAAAAGAACTGGACCGTTGCTCAGTGGTCCAAAGTCCTCTTTTCAGATGAAAGTAAATTTTGCATTTCATTTGGAAATCAAGGTCCCACAGTCTGGAGGAAGAGTGGAGAGGCACAGAATCCAAGTTGCTTGAAGTCCAGTGTGAAGTTTCCACAGTCAGTGATGATTTGGGGTGCCATGTCATCTGCTGGTGTTGGTCCACTGTGTTTTATCAAGTCCAAAGTCAACAGCCATCACCAGGAGATTTTAGAGCACTTCATGCTTCCGTCTGCTGACAAGCTTTATGGAGATGCTGATTTCCTTTTCCAGCAGGACTTGGCACCTGCCCACAGTGCCAAACCTACTAGTAACTGGTTTGCTGACCATGGTATTACTGTGCTTGATTGGCCAGCCAACTCGCCTGACCTGAACCCCATAGAGAATCTATGGGGTATTGTCAAGAGGAAGATGAGAGACACCACCCACCCAACAATAGAGACGAGCTGAAGGCCGCTATCAAAGCAACCTGGGCTTCCATAACACCTCAGCAGTGCCACAGGCTGATCGCCTCCATGCCACGCCGCATTGATGCAGTGATCGTGCTGCAAAAGGAGCCCCGACCAAGTATGAGTGCATAAATGAACATACTTTTCAGAAGTTCGACATTTCTATATTATAAATCCTTTTTTTTATTGATCTTATGAAATATTCTAATTTTTGAGATAGTGGATTTTGATTTTCATGAGCTGTAAGCCGTAATCATCAAAATTAAAACAAAAAAAGGCTTGAATATTTCATTGTGTAATGAATCTAGAATATATTAAAGTTTCACTGTTTCATTAAATTACGGAAAAAAATGAACTCTTTCCACGGTATTCTAATTTTTTGAGATGCACCTGTATCTATATATATTTCGTGTAATGTATACAGGGATACGATGGTCTGACGGAAGACTGTTACGACTGAGGTCTGAGTCCGAATCCTGCTCGGGACCGGTTCGGTTTGACGTACCCTTCTCACATAGTTCCTTCTCCTCCTCCCTCACCATCTGGCTAGACGCTGCGCTTCTGTATTAGAGCCAGCATCTCCAGAACAGGGACTTACGTCGACATGCACCCAGGAAAGGGAGGAGTGGAAGAAAATCAGCATAGTGGGGCCGTCAGCTGCGTCATGCGGAGTCTGCACCCGGCTGGCCGTGGAATCTTTGGGTTGGGGCGCGGCTGGAGTGGTTAATAACCGAGGTTTTATGGCACCGGAGAAGCGATCGCTCAGTTCGGTGTGAGCGCGTGTGTTTCAGCATCCGGTATGGCTGCAGACCTGCGGGGACTGATGCGGATTGCCCCGTGCCGCGCTTTGTCGTGTGGCTGTTGACGGGGGCTGCAGCGATGAAAGGTGTCTGGCGAAACTTACAGCGGCGCCGTGAGGACGACTGTCCGACGGTCCTCCAGGAATCCGGCAATCAATTTCTTTCTTCGACCGCTCTTAGTTACGTAGTCTTGCATACATGGCAAAATATCCCCGTGCACCAGCTTCCACCCACCCACCAAACCCGGTATTGTGTCTGCAAAATGGTCTAGGTTGGGCTTCGGCTGCGCTGTTATAAACAACTTCAAAGAACTGTAGTTAATGCGAGAGGAATTCCATTTGTTTATGAGCGCTTATTCGATTGTAACAAAGCTCTTCCGCGAGCTCGCGCGCTCCCCATTCGTCTCTCTCGCAGCGCGCTCTCGCTCCGCTCGCTGCGCGCGCTCTCTAGAGTACTGCCGCATTACCGCATCTTCTCGCTCTCTCGCTCTCTCTCTCTCGCTCCTCGCTCGCTCTCTCTCTCGCTGCTACGCCGCGTCTGAGACGGTCTCTCGCTCTCTCCTCTCTGCTCTCCTCGCGCTCTCTCTCGCTTCGCTTCTCTCTCTCGCGCGCTCTCTCGCTCTCTCTCTCTCTCTCTCTCTCTCTCTCTCTCCTCTCTCCATCTCGCTCTCTGCCCATTTCTCTCTCTCTCTCTCTCTCTCTCTCTCTCTCTCTCCTCTCTCTCCTCTCTTCCATCTCTCTCTCCCCCCATTTCTCTCCTTCTCTCTCTCTCTCTCTCTCTCTCTCCTTCTCTCTCTCTTCTCTCTCCTCTCTCTCTCTTCTCTCTCTCTCTCTCTCTCTCTCTCTTCTCTGACTGACGTCATACCGTCATCTCTCTCTCTCTCTCTCTCTCTCTCTCTCTCTCTCTCTCTCTCTCTCTCTCTCTCTCTCATATATATATATATATATATATCATTAATACTTAACATTATTTGCGTTATTCCTTTTTTAAAATTTATTTTAAATTCAAATTTTCTCTATGGAAATAATAACAAAAAAACTGTCCATTTTTACTTATAATATAGAATTCGAACTAATGAGGAAAATTTTAAACAAACCAGACAAGATGAAAGGAAAATATAAATGGAATTTTAAAGGGTATAATCCAAAACAAAGAAAGAAATATCTGAATGTCTTTGTATTGTCCACACTAGGACGAAGATTTCAGTTCCTGGGTGTACATACATGCACACGCACAGATTTGCCGATTACCTGTAATGTGGATATTTTCACTCATCTGTAAAAATTCTATCTTCTCTAACCCTGACTCCCCAAGAACACCGTCGCTCTCTAAAATCGGAACTAAAGCAGTGCATTCTTTAAAAGAGTAGGTGATAAAAGGAACGGTTACACTTTTGCAAAAACATATTAAAAAAACTACTGATCGCTCTTGTTTGTTCTTTTAATAATACCTGCGGTATTCGTGTATATTTTTGCTATTTTTTAGATTCAGATTACTACCCTTTGTGTGTCCATCAGTCTTAGCGCCTCCGTGGCCCTGCTCTGTCTTTTCGTTCCGAAAATGTACATCATCGTCTTCCATCCGGAAAAGAACGTCCGTAAACTGAACATGAATTCTGCCACCTACAAGAGAGCGCCCACGAATACCATGACAACAGCAACCAACCACGGTGAGTATCCACCAGAATTTAGCAACTTGTTTGTTCCATCATTTGGTTACGGCCTGCAGAACTTTTGTTGTTGTTGTTGTTGTTGTTGTTGTTGTCCTATTACACCTTTCGCAGTGCCGTAGTTTGTTTGTTGTTGTTGTTGTTGTTTTTAACAGGGTAAGAACGTTACTCGGCTCCCTTATCTTCTTAGGGCCGTCGACAGTCTGCGGGAGAGGTGTAAAGACATTTCCCTAAAATCTTCCGTCTTGAAGGATCTTAGGCAATTTTGCGCGATTATCAGAAATCTGAGTCCCTCATCTTGCAAACTGGAGATTACGCGAGAGGGGAGGTCTGATTAAGATATTTAAAAGTTCAAAACAACAACAGCAACAACAGGTAGACAAGGTAATGTTGTTGTGCTTTTGGTTTATCTTCAAGCTAAGTAAGCTGAACGTAACCGTAATCGTTTTAGGAACGGAACCATAAGTCTTTGCAACAGATTTTCCGGTGCAGTTATTCAGCATAATTGCAAACAATACAGTTGACCTGTCTCTCTGTAACTGCTTATAAGAGTGATGAGTAATCGGTCGTTTTACCTGTAAAACAGCTCCTCGGCCACCGGCTCAATTTCCACTGACCGATTCAGAGACCTCTTTAATGTATTCAGAACCGTGCTCTTCACGAACGGTTGGATCTTTCCGTCAAAAGCCGAAAAAAAAAAAAAAAAAAACAGGTGGGCTGTCCGAATAATTGCCGTCTTTTTGTTATTAACGTCAAAAACAATTGCGTAGATTATCCATCTGGATAGGTGCACGATAAGTTTTCAATCACTTAGTAATTCACCTAATAATCCGTAAAGTAAGTTGCGTGTCCAGGTGTTTGCTTACCTCCTGTCGCTATTTGCTTATTTAGGACTTCAGTAATGCGAGTGATCTACAAATGTATTTTCTTGTTTCTGTCCTTTCCTGAAGAATCCTCAGTCTTAAAGAGAAAAACAAAATACAAACTATCTACGATAAAAGAGAGGAGTTGATTCATTAGACAAAAGGGGGAAAGAAGTATACAAGAAGCTATTTCGAGCTCTGTATAAGTCACTTTGCATTTTGAGATGATCACAGATGTGAGTAAATCAGAGAAATGTCTTATTAAATCACGTGTTTAATTAGGAAAACAGCCGAATATTCGGTAAAGAATGCAACCGCATCTTGTGTCTTTAACAGTAATTTTCTTTTCATATATTTATGATTTAAATGGCCTAGTGTTGGTCTGTTGTTGTTACTTTTGCTCGATCAGCTAAAGAGAACTTCGATTTTAGGTGTTTTCTCAAAGCCGGATTAGGGTGTTCACTTCATGTTGTCTTAGAGTAACCAGACGTGTTCCATTTATATGTGATTAAGCAATAAGCTGCTTTGCACTTTCATTAAGGAACAAAAATCATTTTAAGGATTTGAAAATATTTATCATTTAGGTGACAGACAGCTTCATCACTGCATTTTAATTCAAACGATTACTTTCAGAGTACTAACCTTTCCTTAAAACAAAGGAATTTTTAGTTAGATGCTGTACAAATTTTAATTTTGATTAATAATTTCTCCATTATCGATTAACAAATAATTATCATTTTTCCATCAGTTTCCTCCAAAGTTTGACAAGAATTAGAGCAACTAAATGTGTTATATACCCTTCTTCTTCTTTTTTGCAAGATATTTTCCAATTAGCAATTAGAAAAGACAAGTAATCATGGTTCATTCGGATATTCCATTATCATGATTTCTACTTTCATTCTGAAATAATTCCTTGTTGCGCTGATTTAAAATATTTTGCAACTGCAGACAAGTTAGGCTACTATTACGGTTTTTATTGGTTTTCTATTTCTTTGCTTTCGATTTTTTTCTTTTAAATTCTTCATCTCCGAAAAACTGAAGAATTAAAACAGAAGGCTTAAACTTTGAGAGAGAGAGAGAGAGAGAGAGAGAGAGGAGAGAGAGAGGAGAGAGAGAGAGGAGAGAGAGAGAGAGAGAGAGAGAGGAGAGAGAGAGAGATGATGGAGAGATGGAGAGAGAGAAGAAGAAGAAGAAGAAGAGAAGAAGAAGAAGAAGAAGAAGAAGAAGAGAAGAAGAAGAAGAAAATCAATACTGCGAAGTGTGTCAGGAAAAATTTCTTTGCCGGAGGAAATAATCGATATTTGAGAAGAGTTAAAACTGACTTGAACTAATTTATCTGGGCAAGAATACACCTTTTCTGTTGTTGAAGTTTTTTTAAAAAAAAAGTTATTGGTGGACGTGACCTAGGAAATGCCACAGGTGAACTCGGTATCGGTGTAAGGAGCGAAGTGGGTCCTCGAATAACTCAGGTGCTAGCTTTTCCGGCGCTTTCGGTTCAGGTCGACTCACCCTGCCTTAGAGATGAGTATTTGGTAGGAGTTAGGGGCTACACACCGGACAGCGGCAGAAGGGAGCTGGCCATTCCCTCTCGCACAGCTCATTACCCCGTGGCCTTAAACTAATCTCCTATCTATCATTCACTTGCCCACTGCTCTCCAAATTCCGTGCGCGTACTAGAGAGAGAGATGCCGTCAGTACAGAGAGAGATGACGTCATTACAGAGAGAGATGACGTCATTACAGAAAGAGATGAGAGATGACGTCAGTACAGAGAGAGAGATGACATTATTACAGAAAGAGATGAGAGATGACGTCAGTACAGAGAGAGATGACGTCATTACAGAAAGAGATGAGAGATGACGTCAGTACAGAGAGAGATGACGTCATTACAGAAAGAGATGAGAGATGACGTCAGTACAGAGAGAGATGACGTCATTACAGAAAGAGATGAGAGATGACGTCAGTACAAAAGAGAGAGAGATGACGTCATTACAGAAAGAGATGAGAGATGACGTCAGTGCAGAGAGAGATGATGTAATTACAGAAAGAGATGAGATATGACGTCAGTACAGAGAGATGACGTCATTACAGAAAGAGATGAGAGATGACGTCAGTACAGAGAGAGATGACGTCATTACAGAAAGAGATGAGAGATGACGTCAGTACAGAGAGAGAGAGAGCATTATCGTACGACGAAGGAACAGTTAGGCACTCGGAGATCTCTAATTAGTGATGACCTGACGACACTCCTAGGCATGCTAGCGTAATTCGGCCAGTCTTCGTATCATGCCGCCGTCGTCTGCTCGTCAGCAATTAAGGCGATTTCCGGGTAACTGACTGACATCCGCTGGCCTGGTCACAATCACTAACTTTCGGCCGCTTCTGGCCACAGGGGCAGCGACTGTCTAACAATGGAGGGAAAGTGCCCGAGCTTGGAAACGAATTAAATGGTGTTGCGGGAAGCAGGTGCTTGCGCCTCGCCAGTTTTCTGCTGAGTGCTCGTCGTAGTAGCAACTTTACAGAAAGAAAACTTCCCATCGACGAACGGTCCAAACAATAAAATTAACGAGCGGAATTCAATATAAGACGAGTCTTCTTCTTCTTCTTTCAGATTTTCTTCGGCAAATTCTTCAACAAAACCATCAATTTTCTCTCCCCCACTTAAAAAAAAAATCTGTCAGCTACTTTCGATCTGCTGTTCGTTAAAGAAAGATCACGCATCGCGACTCTAAGTTCTGGTTTTTACCCCTTTTAATGCCGCAGACGACCCGGCAGTGCCAGTAGATATCGGTGCCCGTCGACCGGCTCAGAACTTCCGGATATCAGGTTCGGTAACTCAGCTTGAGTTGCCACATCAAAAAAAAAAAAATACTTATCGAATTTAATTTTTTTCGATATTTACGATAAAAATCCAGTCGCCCTGAGTTAAGATGGTAGATCATAGAATTTAATTAGATCATCGATCTCTCAGCGATGGCAACGTCTGCTCCTCCACAGCTCAGCATATTTATCTGTAACTGTTTTCCCGATGTTCTAAGCGACTAGTGTCGATAAAAGCAATGATGCTTTCTAATGTTATTTAACTACGCATTACAATTCTTCGGATAGGTCGCCTCTGAAGATTACGCAAGTAGATTTATAAACAAACCACCATTCGCTGCCCGATCCTGTTACGATATCACGTGATCTTTATCAGCTTGGCTTTTCAGTAGACATCATCACGAGTTACTCAGTTGTCTGGAATATTGTAAGAGAGCCATCTTTGTCGAGCCTGCTTTTTTTTTTTTTGATATAAGCTCCCAGGGGAGTTGAAAAACACAGCTTAGACGAATTACGGCAAAATTTTCGCACGGGACTCAGCTGAACGATTCTTACCTTCATTTATTCACGATACATCATCGTGTCATCGATAGTTTGAAATATATGCAAATGAGATCGTCTTCTGAAAGCTTTGTTTCCAACAACAACAACAAAATGCTTAGTTTCCCCTCTGTCCTTCTTTTCTTATAACTAGCTCGTGCAATTAGACTAATGCAAGCTTTTTACACACAACACACAACACACTCTCTCTCTCTCTCTCCCTCTCCATCTCTCTCTCACTTCCCCTCTCTCTCTCTCTCTGTAATTACGTCATCTCTCTCTCACTTCCCCCCTCTATCTCTATCTCTCTCTCTCTGTAATTACGTCATCTCTCTCTCATTCCCCCCTCTCTCTCTCACTTCCCCTCTCTCTCTCTCTCTGTAATTACGTCATCTCTCTCTCACTTCCCCCCTCTCTCTCTCACTTCCCCTCTCTCTCTCTCTCTGTAATTACGTCATCTCTCTCTCACTTCCCCTCTCTCTCTCTCTCTTCTCTCTCTCTCTCTCTCTGTAATTACGTCATCTCTCTCTCACTTCCCCCTCTCTCTCTCTCTCTGTAATTACGTCATCTCTCTCTCACTTCCCCCCTCTCTCTCTCTCTCTGTAATTACGTCATCTCTCTCTCATTCCCCCCTCTCTCTCTCTCTCTGTAATTACGTCATCTCCTCTCTCTCTTCTCTCTCTCTCTCTCTCTCTCTCTCTCTCTCAGTCTCCCTCTCAATCTGTACAGCCTTATGTAGTTCTATCTTTGTTATTGTTGATGTTTGTTTCTTTGCTTTGTTCTGATGGAGTTCTTTGTTGTTTTTATGAATCTTCTTGAAATGTTCAAATAAAGATCACCTGAAATATCGTCGCAGTAAGGGTATCGTCCCCCCCCAGCCCAGCCCCAGGGGTTTCCTCTGAACATCTCCAGTATTTGCATCTCCTTGGTGTTTATGAATATATTTGTTTATTTTTAGCGTTGTTCTTGCGCTCATTTACTGCGGTCCTGACACATGTCAAGCGAATATTTAATTTATTGTTTTCGTATTATTTATATAATTTTTAAAAAAAAAACTTTAAAGAAATTCAGACGCTAACTTAAAGCTTGAAATATTTGCAGCTCCGCGCTCGCGACTAAAGACTTTCTGCAGAGTTCAGTAAAATTTTGCTGACATTTAAGGAAAAGTAAACTGCAGGCAAAAATTTTTTGCAGACTGCAAGAAGCCTAAATTATTTACGCTTCCTCTTTGACGAATAAAAGTTTCTTCTCTGATCGAAAAAATAGGAAAAAAAATTGCAATACGTTTGGCTTTAAAATTTGATACCGATGAAGAGCCGCTCGTGGCGATTGGCCAAGAAATTAATGACGTACCACAGGTTGACGATGAAGAACCGCGCATGGCGATTGGCCGGGAACTTGATGGCGATGTACCGCAGGATGCCGATGAAGAGCCGCTCGTGGCGATTGGCCAAGAAATTAATGACGTACCACAGGTTGGCGATGAAGAGCCGCGCATGGCGATTGGCCGGGAACTTGATGACGATGAAGAGCCGCTCGCGGCGATTGGGCCGGGAACTTGATGACGATCTACCGCAAGTTCATCGGCGCTTCCGAGCCCCACTCGTATTATTTTGATCCCTCAAAACGAAAGGATGCGAGAGATTACGACCCTGACCTTTAGCACTGCAAACGCGGTTTGATGCAGAGAGCAAAATAAATTATTGTAAATGAGACGTTCGACACCGTGATAACGGATGTGAGCAAGAAGATGGTGTGTTCCTGTGCAGTGTGTAGAGAAAACTGCACAATGACAGAAACGCTGTAGTAAAAGCTACTGCGATTTAGTTTTCTTAAAAGCCACCATGAAGCATCTGCAACGCGAGACCAGAGACTTGCGAGATGTTAGAACAAGTGAATTGGAGCTGATGAAAAAAGAAAGTCTCTTAAGATTGCTCGTCTTGTAAGTGCTTCAGCTGTGACGCTATGAAACGCTACCATAAATAACGGTAAGAGATTTGTTACGGTCTGTAGTACTGTGGCTGTGCGTCGGGCGCGCAGACTACGTCTGTAAAAGGGGCCTCCGCCATTCCCGGAATCAACCACGAGTGCCGCCACTCCGTCGCCTTTATCCAATTCCTCCGGTTGCCGGACCGCTGTGTTTAGGAGTAGATCGACGTAATCGGGCGGGGGCGGGGGGTCTTTCGTTTTCGTCCGCTGCCTCAGAGCACTGACTTCTCGGCCGGGTTGCCGCATCTCCTCTCACCGCTCTTACCAATCACGAGACGCCGGGTTTCTCCGGGTCCGCAGACGTAAACCGACTTCGACAGTGACTGTGGTGGTGGTGGTGGTGCTTGTCTAATCGTTACGACTGAAATATCCGCGGTCGATCTCGCGGCTCCACTCCGCTGGACACGAGCGCGCACCTGCCTGTCGGGGCTTCATCTCCAGAAAACCATCCACTGGAGAATGGTCGCGAATGCAATCAAAACAAGGCCGTTTAAAATAAAAAAAATCAGACCTATTAAGTCTTCGGAACGGGGTACAGAAGGGTCGAGTTGTTTGTTTTTCTTCAATTTGGACTAATGGAATTTTCCAGTTGCGGGACTTTGGGGATTGCATCAGGCTCGCCCTGACAGGGATCCGGGCTCTCGGCCAGCGACGTTCTGCGTCGTGGAGTTTCGAGACTTGGCACGCGCCGCGTTATTTCGGTTTTGATATTATTTTTTTTTCAACCACACAAACGATCGATCGGCTTAATCAATAGTAGCGGCGTGATCGATATTCAAACTCGCTCGGTAAAGCGCGAGACAGCCGGTCGCGGGATCACGGAAATGACGTCGTCAACTGATCGGCGGGGAACCCGTTATCCGCCAGAGGTCCCGAGTTCTAAAGCGAAGCGAATCACGTGACAACTCGCGCGGGGCGGGAGGGGGGGAAGGGGTGGGGAGCCCGACCCGTGCGAGGAACCGCAGCGGGTGACAATCCGCTGAAGGCGTCGCTGTATAAGGAGGCAGTTACGAGATCGTGTAGAGTAAAACGCGAAAAGGGGGGGGCTCGGAATTTTTCTCAACCGCGGATGCGTTTAGAGCGTAGAAATATGGGAAGCGTTGAGCGGCTCCGTCGCAGCGTCACAACCTCGGGCTGCGGTCGGACTCGTGGCGCGGGTGTCACTCGCGGTCCCGAAAATCGCCGCTAGAGGGCCACGCGTAACGTTTTCCATCCAATGCTCAACAAGAGACATTGGAGAATTGCGTCTCTTCGTATATTAAATGTTCAACATCAGACCATGATGATTCACCGTATAATAATAGATGGTAAAGTGCTATGCCGCTGAGTCCAGACGATTCAGGCCCCAGGACAATTTTCCCAATGATGTTCATCTGTTCCACTTTCGTCAAGTTTAAGTTTATTGGTTTAATTTCGCTCTGGACACCGCACTTTTTGTCTCTTTCCATCGGTCATCAGACAAAAGAAATTCGTTAACATTTTTAGAGGATATCCCTTCCCTTCTGTACTGGGGAAAAATAAAAGATAGATTTTATAACCTGGTATTTATTGACAAATTACATTTGCTACTGGTGAACTATTTACTATTAATACATATGCAAATAAACAAACACTAAAGTTCCGCTGGCGCTTTAATTTAGCTGCTGAACTTAGGTTTATAATTTTAAAAATATACAAGCGAAAAGAATTATCTTTTCTTTAATTGGAAGAAAAAAATTGCTGCTGTCTAAACAGCTCAGAATATTTTTGTATGTGGAATTCATCGTGATATTTTTCGAGATTCCTCACTGATTTTCGTTCGGTTCAGACTAAAAAATGAGGAATTCTCTTACGCGTGCTTTACTCGCGGATACCATCGTCTTGTTCTCCTCTAAAAACGCTGCTTCCGGTTCCGCCTTTTCTACATTTCCGCTTCCGCAGTGCGTTTCCTCGGTGGCAAAGTCCACTTGCGGTGGCTGTTCTGGTGCGTCTGTCTCCTTGGATCCCGCTTCCGACAGACTACGGAGGCCGATGTAAACGCTTGCTGTGGACAATGTCAGCAACTTTAAAAGCAGGCAGAGAAATTCGAGCCGATTGTCCCTCATGGCCGGGGCTTTTAGAATCAGTGCGCCTCGACTGGAAATGCCTCTTGGCGATGACGCAGTATTTATCGATTACTTTATAGAAAGAAAAAAAAAATTAACGGAGAATTTGGTTTCCAGTGTAGGAAACAAACAACAACAACAACAACAAAAAAAAGATGTTGGGTTGTCGTCGTCGTTTTAAATAAAGCAATCTCTTACTTAACAAAGCGGCGGTGGTACGTCATTGTATTCTCGTCTATTGACCTCATAGTCCTGACGTTGGAACTGTGACGTCACTTTTGATAGCCAGACTAATGCTCAGCCAAGCCAGGACAGGCTTTTGTTGTTGTTGTTGCTGCTGCCGCTGCTACTGCTGCATCTTAAAACGATGGTTTTCCGCGCAGTCTCCAGTTTTCTGCGGAGTTATCTGCCCTTCCTCCAGGTTTCGTTTTTTTTAAAAAAAAAAACAACTTCTTATATTCGTTAAAAAAAATCAAAAAAAAAAATCAGGAATTAGACGCCATATTCCTGTCGGCTCTCACAAACCGGTACAATAAAACTCGTTTCAGTTTTATATCCTTCGTCCCCCCCTTCAACCACCAAGAAGAAAAAAAAACAACAACAACAAAAATCAAAACAGATTTTCTCTTTCCATCCCGTTTTTATTGCGGGCCCCTGGAAAACAAAGCGATTCTATCCAACCTTTCATTACACGCGGTTATTCTGATCAATATTGGGCGCATTAGACAAGCCGGCCAGACTCTGTAAAGAGCGGCTCCCTTCTTATTTTAAGTTGAAAAGTTTTTTTTTTTTTTTAAAAAAAGACATTGCGATTACTTCGGTCTGCTGGCTTGCTTTCGTGCCGAACTATAGTGGACGGAGAACAATAGAGAGGGTCCGATCAAAGGGAGGAAGACGGTACACGTGGAGATGCAGCAGCTGTTCACGGTGCTTCACCAACTCTATTTTACCTATTATACTGAGCGATCAGTTTTTGTGCTTTAATTGTCTCCACCAAAGGAAAAGAAGTAAAAGGGCTCAGCAGAACAGACAATTAAATTCTCGCGCTTACAAATAGTTTTCGCATCAGGAAATCCTACAATTTAGCTGATCGAAATTCTTATTTATCTATTTACTTTCACTTGGATTTTACTTAAGCCGTGTTGTCTTACTGGATTATTTCATCGATTAGATAATTAAATTAAATTAACCCAAACTTTTATTTTAAAATACATTTTTTTTTTAATTATTAGTTTCCTACCGATCTCAGTTACTGTGGAATGGTTCTGCCGCACAGCCAGTTGTCGTGGGGTTCGGTTTACAACAGGAAAGGTCCATGACGCAGATGAGCAGAAAGGTTTCTCTTGAAGTACCAAAGTCCCCACTGTTCAATTTCTAGCTCCTGTTCGCGTCCCGGTCGTCTCCAGACTGAGGCTCCCTCTCGCCTATTTGCTCTTGCAGCTTGGGGCTTATCACATGACCGGAACTGCATATCCGTACCTCAGATGTTCGTGTACCTTAGGCCAAGTCTCCTTATTTACAATTTTGTTTCAGTTATTTTATGATAACGCTCTTAACATTAAAATGAGACTGAAGAATTCCATACTTCTGGATGATCACAGACAATATTTACCGATTTACGTTTTATAAACTTTGCATCTTTTTATAATCGTTAGGGAACCCTCTATGCTGCACCCATCTGACCCTTTCTACTTAAAAATTCAAATCCTTTAACGTTTCTTAGATTTTAATTCCTCATCGCTCGTGGATCTCCTACACGTATGCTTCAGTCTTTGCAACTTGAGTATTCAACACGCAAAGTCATCACCATTATAATTTTTTTAAAAAAAAAAATGATTTAAATCGAACCATTTAGGATATTAACCCTCTTTATCTCTACAAACAGCCTTTTATTCCCCTTTCGTTAAGACGTTATGGGGAAGAGGAGATAACGGCTGTCGCTTTCCACCAGGTAATTTAGCTCCTTCCCCATAATAATTCTCTCACAGCGAGAAAGTTCAACGAACCGGTAAGGATATTTATTAGAATGTTTTCGTTGTTGGTGGTGGTGGGGGGAGCCTGTCCCAGCAATAACGATTCCATTCATCATCTCGCTTGTTCAAAGCATCATCCCGCGTCTCTAAAAACAGAGATGGCACATTAAGCGGCACCTGACTGTGACGTACGAGACTCCATACACCGACATAGCTTTATTAATTCACATTTAAAACCCCCCGATTTAAATTAAACAAGCCGTTCTGAAAGTTGTGAAGAAACAGATATTTGAAGAATACTCATTCGCAGGGGCCTTGGAAGCGTTTTAATTAAAGATTTCTGTGGCGATGTTGAATCGGATTTACTCCCAAATATTCGGTAAAAAAAAAACAACAACAACAACAAAAATTAAAACAAGAGTAACGAGTTGATTGATGCACATTTTAGTGGATGTCTCTGGAGTTTGTGTTGTTGTTGTTTTTTTCCATCGCAGTGCAGCTCTGCTACAGGAATATCATCCTTTATATAATTCGGTGTTTTAAATAAGTAAAAAAAAGATACCCAAAGGTGGGGAAGAATTCTCCATAAAAAACGGAATCGTTAGCAAAACTTCAAAGGCCGGATTTATCTGCTTAATTAAGGAGAAACAACAATATACGTTTCAAATTTGAAAATTAAAAACCTAGCACTTTTTTAATTGTGTCCGTATGCATCAAATAAAAGTTCACCATTAATCAACAACTACTAAGTGTCATTCATATAAGATGTGTCTGTTGTGTTCACTGTAAAGAGAAACAATTTTCGCTTACCATTCAATAGCACTGCGTCTATTTTGGATTTTTGGCCAAATTTAATTTGAATAAACTTGATGTAATGGAAATCAGAAAATTAAATTTGTCTTGAACTTTCTAATTTTATAAAATTTACGGATTTTTCAGTAGAGGAATTTGTCGGCAGTATGGAAGAAAAACACCTCGAAAGGAAGGTCTAAGGTTCACATCATACTACTACTATCTTTCTGCGTTTATGTCATTATATACATATATAGTCACAAAGTTAATGGAATTCAGACTGTAGGATCGAGAAATATATATCAAGTTGCCTTCCATTATTATTTTCAAAGAGACAAAGAACCGAATTTCGAACTCGGTGCGGATAATTTTATTCATCTACTATTTCAATAATTTAAAAAAAAAATTCACTGCAGCCATTTATCTACGGTATACGTTACAAGACATCAGCAGTGATGTAGTGGAACAGGATTTCAGAAATCTTGAGACAATTATCTCTTCGAGAACGTAGATGTAGCGGATAAAATCACGAGCCCGGCTCGCCCACAGGGCGTACAAATGCCAAAGACTTTTTTATTTTTTTAAAGTTTTCATCTACTCCTCGACGACTTCTCTAGTATTTCCTCTTCTCTTTTCTTTCTGAAGATCTCTCTCTCTCTCTTTTTTTGTTCATCTTTTAGCTGATTAAATAAATTTCATAATCGCCAGTCATCTCAATGCTGCTTCTTCTTATTCTCTCTTTTTTTTAAAAAAAAAATACAACCTGACCTTTATGTGGCGAGTTTTTTCCTCTCTCTTCCTTTCTGAAGGTGTGTTCTTTCGTGGAAAGGTAATGGCTCATCACTGGCTATTTTCTGGTTTTTGACGAGTTAACGAGCCCAGTAATTCCCGAGTTTCTCCTCGTGCGCGCGCGTCGCCTGTTTTTTCTCTCTTTCTAAAGTCTAGTATTAAAACGAAAATTAGGATAAAGCGGGGGCCCCGTCGAGGATATTTCTCCCGACTTCATGAAACCAAAGCGAAAGTAGAACAGATAGAGTGATGCCATTGATTGGCAAATCCAAGGAGGGAAAAAAATGTGGAAACTCCGAGCAGGAAATTAACTGTGGTTTATAGTCATTAAATTCAAAAGAAATGTCTAAAACAAGATATTTATTTTAATGCTGGAGCGGTGCTAAATATATAGTGTTCTTTTTCGGATAACTACCATTGTTTTTTCTTTTAAATACTTTCCCCGTTATTTAAAATAAATAATAGTGTATTTGTAGTAAAAATAGCCATTATAATAATGATTATATCCTTTATTGTATCTTACATACCTTCTTCCTCTTCTCCCCCCCTTATCAATAAAAAAGGATTTCGCCTGGTTCTATAAAAAATAAATTAAATATTTTAATATATGTTCTATAATGAGGTAATTATTTTTTCACATTTAAATGCATTTATCCTATTGCTGGCTTCTGTGTGAAAGATTTTCCATAAGATATTATTTTAAACTTGTATCGGTGTTGTAACCGTGGATCTTTGATTGCGTAATGAATAAGAGAGAGGGGGAGACGGAGATTACGTCACTAGAGAGAGATGGTGTCACTAGAGAGAGGGGAGATGGAGATGACGTCACCAGAGAGAGAAATTATGTCACTAGAGAGGAAAATGACGTCACTAGAGGGAGGGGAGAGAGATGACGTCACTAGAGAGGGGGAGAAATGAAGTAACTAGAGGGGGAGAGGGAGAAGATGTCACTGGAGGAATGATGTCACTAGAGAAAGGGGAGAGAGATGACGTCACTAGAGAGAGGGAGAGGGAGAAGATGTCACTGGAGGAATGAGGTCACTAGAGAGAGAAATGATGTCACTAGAGAGAGAGATGGTGTCACTAGAGGGATGATGTCACTAGAAAGAGGGGAGATGGAGATGACGTCACTAGAGAGAGGAATGATGTCACTAGAGAGGAAAATGACGCCACTAGAGGGATGATGTCACTAGAGAGGGGGAGAAATGAAATAACTAGAGGGGGAGAGGGAGAAGATGTCACTGGAGGAATGATGTCACTAGAGAAAGGGGAGAGAGATGACGTCACTAGAGAGGGGGAGAGGGAAAAGATGTCACTGGAGGAATGAGGTCACTAGAGAGAAAAATGACGTCACTAGATGGATGATGTCACTAGAGAGAGGGGGAGGGAGATGACGTCACTAGAGAGAGAACAGATGTCACTAGAGAGAGATGGTGTCACTAGAGAGAGGGGAGAGGGAGATGACGTCACTAGAGAGAGATGGTGTCACTAGAGAGAGAGATGGTGTCACTAGAGGGATGATGTCACTAGAGAGAGGGTAGAGAGATGACGTCACTAGAGAGGGGGAGAGGGAAAAGATGTCACTGGAGGAATGATGTCACTAGAGGGGGAGAGGAGGATGATGTCACCTAGAGAGAAAAATGACTTCACTAGAGGAATGATGACACTAGAGAGAGGGGGGAGAGAGAGATGACGTCACTAGAGAGAGAGACAGGGGGTCATATTTAATATTCATTTCTTAAGAAATTAGTGCTTGTTTTTCATAGTTTGCTGTTCTTTATACCCAGGTTTCAACTCTAAGCTTATTAAATGTATAAATATATCTATAAAGTGGCGAGAACGATTTGAAAATAATCCTTGGTGTTGTTTGAGCAAAAGGAAATCTGTAAATAATAATGTATATGAAAAAGACATAAAACCAGCGCAGAGACAATGATTTCCACATGATTGGATTATAGGGAGCCTATTACTATTAGGATAAAGATTTTTCTTTCTCCTCATTTTATTGAGTTTTGGGCAGCCAATGTTAAAAGAAAGATAGAAATAAAGAAACGAGGGAAAACATAAAATATCTATTTATGACTTTGAGCTCCCAGTCGCCATAACTCCGTATACAATTTTTGTTTGTTTGTTTCTGAAGAGACGAGACTCTCTTGGATCAAAGCGAGGCTGCGGTTGTTATGTCCGTGTGGGTCTTTTGATAAACGCAAATATTTGTTATCTGTAACACGCGGCAAAATATAAACGATTAAAGAATCCGACGCCATCACTGCGAATTTCCCTTCAGACTTTTCTTTTTTAAGTATTGAAATGCGATTTTTTTTAAAAAAAAAAAAAAAGAGGGGAGCCGAACAATCGTGAATTTTTTACGAGAGGAAAACCAATCGTGCCTCCGTCTTCCCGCCATTACGTTCGTTGTTGTTGTTGTTTGCTTGCCTGCTGTTGGCGTTTCTCTTCACTTTCCTGAAAGAAAGGAACACACCCACAAATATTTTCAAAAAACTAACGAGAACATGGAGGGCGGGGGCGGGGGAGAGGAGATCTTAAAAGAACCGACATTAGTAAATCCTTCTTTTCTCGCAGATGTTTCCCTTCCGCCCGCCATTAATTAGAAATTTCCCACAATGCAACGATTTAAGAGCTGACCTTCGCGTTAAATAGGGGCAGAAGCCGTTCGGTTCTCTGGAATCTGCCGGCACGCAGTTGGTTTCTCCGTGTGTGACAGGAAGCGCAGTCGGTCTGCTCCCAACCACTTCCGCCGCGATTCTTAAGCCTCCCTTCTCGAGAGTCCGAGAACGGTCATTCCTGGAATCGTCTGCAGAATTGGCGCCGAGTGACGGAAAAGACGGCACCATAGAATTAGCCATACAAAGAAGGAGAAATGTACGTGGTCGGGGTGAGGGGGGAGTAACTCGAACAGGCTTTTTACAGTACTGTCACAAGACTGTTACAGTCTTCCTCGGTTTACGGGGCGAGTGTCGAAATGTCTCGATTGTTATGCCAGTCAGTAAAGGGAGGGCACAACATCCAGAATTCCTTTATGACAGAGCCACTCGATCTGACGAAATCCCTGCTGAATCACGTTCCTTCCATCTATGTAATGACACGTGCGTTTGCTCTTTGTTTTGTTTTTCCAGGAACTTTCACGGAGCACATCAAGCTGAACGTGCAGAACTCCCCTCAAGGCAAGGCGGGCACCTGCACAACGACCGAAACCGAGACTGACAGAGACAGTATGGCTTCCCTGTAACCGGAGCGCCGAGCATACTCCAACGACACCAGTTTCGCGATCTTTTGTCGCCGACTGACTGGACCGGCGCGCGGAGACCGTGACAGAAGTGAACATTTTACCTCATATTCAGGGACCTTACACAAACGCTGTGGAGACGAACGCAAAATGTCTGACACCCCCCCCCCACACCCACACACCACACCCACACACCCACACACACATCTACGCGCGCGCTAAACGGACTCACCAAAGCAAGCACAACGTGCAGTATCTCAAAAGACCAAGGGGCGCAACCATTTTGTAAACACACGTATATCAACCTGTATATGTCTGTACACAGGTGTTATGCGCGTCGCGATCTTCACTCAGCCATATCGTTCCAAGCAACACTTCCCTCAAGTGGCGACCACTCTAGTCAGCACACGCCAATGGCCAATCTATTTTTACTGGAAGAAAATCCCGTATACAACAAACTCTTTGTTCAGCAGCACGATCTGTAACTGCGGATGCAGCTGCGCGCTCTTTGACACATTCGAAACTTTGGCCAGGTTGCTGCTGTCTGCTCTTACTCTACATCTCTGAATATGGGATGCAAATATTGGCTGTGTCATGGCTCAGAGGGTTAAAAGTGTGTTCTGTTGCTTCAGTGGCGCCCCGTAGGTGCCTCGTAGCGCCGTTTGCGTTAAAAAGAAGCCCCTCGATTAAAATGAGTTGTATATATGTATATGTATCTATCTAAAAAAGAGAGATCTTCTTTTTGTAAACACGTGGGGCTAAAAGCGTTCCTCATTATTCTTGATCATACAAGCAAACCTTTTGATATTAGTTGCCTTTGTTGAAATTTTCGTGTATTTATACGTACGTTGGAGTAATCGACATTTATGGATATCCGCTGACATCATATTTGTAAACCTGTGGAAAGCCTCGATTTTAGTTGTACGTATCGCGCTCCATTATAAACTCTATTGTGTTTCTAGCTGCATAAGCGGCCTCCGGTCAAAACGAAAGCTACGTTTAAGTTTACTTTCCTTTTTTTTTTTTTTTTTTACAAGTTGCTAAGTATTTCAAGTATCGATAATTACCAGAATATATTTCAAAGACACTTTTTATGCCTAAGAAAATATTCCAGCTTGTGAATCCTTCTGGTATCTAGGCGCATGTATTGGGGGCTTTAGAAACACGTCTCGCGCAACCGCACACTGACCGACTGCTATTTTCTAAAACCGCATACGATTGGTCAGTGACGACCGTTCGTTGATTGTTTCGTTGTACGTCTCCTGTTCTCCAAAAGAAAAGGTTCAAGCAAAATTTGATAATCCTTATCGCATTACCGCCGTTAATTTTCGTGAAAACACCAAAATATAACAAGAATTGACTCTGACGTACTTCATCGTTTTAAAAAAGTCAAAGTTTATAATTCGATTTTTTTTTCTTTTTTTTAAAAAAGAAGAAGAAGAAGAAGAAGCGGACATTAAGTGCAGAAATAACATCACTGCATCCAAATAAAGGGGGGGTGTGTGCTACGGAAGCAAATTTTGCCTGAACTTTTAAACTAATTAAGCAAACGAAGAAGTACGGCAAGGAAGAATATTTCAGTAGAAGTACGTTCAACAACGATATCATCCGGTAGGTAGTAAGTGTTACACGCCTGCGATATCCCACGCACTACAGAGTTTTGTCGAAAAGAAGAACAGCTCGCTGGATTGGCTATTCTGTGCTGTGAGGCGTATACGTGTGTATGTTAATAAACACATCCTTATTATTCATTGCATGTTCTGTTATCATCGCACGAATATTAATGGTATCCAAAATGGTGGGGGGTGTGTGATCTTCTAGCAACACAAAAAAAAAAATAAGAAATTACAAACAGAATGGGAGATAAACGAACCACCGTCTTCTTTGTTGTTGTTCTTTGTATGAATATTAACACTTCGACGAATAATTAAAATCAAAGTCTCCAGATGTTTAAACATGAAAACTTTATTATTAGTTTTTTTTTTTTGTTATTCCTTCTGCTGCATTCGTCTTCTTTCTTTTTCTTTTTTAAAACGAGAAAACAATTCTTTACAGAAAATTTTAACGTATAAATAATTTTTTTTTTTGTTTCTTTTTCTTAATCGTCTTCTGTTCTTGTTTTGTGTTTCTGGAGAGACGAAGAGCCAAGTGTGTCGTTAAAAAGACAAAAGGGACAGCTGAAAGCGCTTGCATCACGCGCAAGCTTCCATCTTCTCCAGAGGAACTATTTCTCGATGCGGTTTTTCGACTGGATGACACCGTCAAGAACACCCTGAAAATAGCTGCGCGAGTAACAAAAAAAACATCCACGCACAAGCAAACTAGAGAAAGTATTTATCCATATACCACACAAGTCCGTTACTAAAGAGATATATTTCAAGAAGTTAAACAAAAAAAAATAATAAATGTTGGCTTACCTGTTACTTAGTTTTCCGTGATTTCAAACTTCATTAATCTCGTCTAAGCTAAGCATGCCCAATTTAAATCGCTCCCAGCGCTATCAGACTATACAGAACTCTCGTAAAGGAAGCTTGATGGATCTTTTAAAATAAATCAGTGCCCGTAAAATAAATAAATAAAAATTTCTAAAGTTACCGGCAATTTTTTTTCCGGGATTTGTTCTAGCTACAGTCATATTCATAACTGACAATTTATTTGCTGTTTCATTGTATACTTAATTTACAGACCAAAACCTTCTTGCGCTTTAGTAATTACCGTACAAAGTCCAAATTCATCAGTAAATTGTATGTAATGATAAACTTTACCTATCCTTTAACACGAAATTCTGTCAGTTATATTTTCAGGCATGTCACTGATCCGCCTGTAAAACGGGGTTGTTGCATGTTTGACATACTACTATTGTCCATTGATTCTTTCTTTTTTAATGTCTTTTTTAACTACGGATAGTTTAACATGATTTTTTTTTATTTAAGAAAACTAAAAGAAACACAACTGAACTATCTGATTTCGCATAAAACACTATAAACTTATTTATAAACAAAGGGGAAGAGTCTTCTAACTTGAATCAGTTTACTGCTATCGTTTCGGATCATAAGAACGTACAGTGAAGAACTTAAAACAATAGGATCGACAACTCTGCTTCGAAATAGAAAAAATAATCAAAAAGAATATGCGCAACACGTGGTTTGAGTGGGTGAACTCCGTTTAATTTTTATAGTATTCTGATATGTACAGAAAGGTAACTCTAAACAAATTCGCAGGCACCAAATATCAAAAATTAACTATAAAAATACACGTTTTTCTCTCCATCTGTAAGATCGAAAATGTCAAAGTTTCTATTAACGATGGCATATGCTTGCCGTCATGCTGATGATATTTACGGAACACAAGGCTGATCGTGTATATGCCGACGGCAGTTGTGTCGCACGCACGCACACACACACACACACACACACACACACACACACACACACCACCCCCATGGAGAATGGCGTCACCCTGATTCGAGTATTGGATGTCATGGTGCTCATGACGGAGTATCCGTAGCTGGAGCTCGCTGACAAAACGACGAAGACGCTGAGCAGCGGGTGATGGTTACGCAAGTTGTTCTACATCAAAAGGTTGGTTTCCGTCCGCCTGTACTCCGGCAGCCATCGTTGCGGTTAGTGATCACTCTTCCGGAGTAACAAGAGACGGCTTTAGTAAGACAAGGAAAGCTTTGGCGGCGCGTGGGAAAAGAGGGGACGGTGACTGACTGTCTTCTGTTCCCGGTTGATCGAGTGTTTATCACTTCAGACAACAGAAAAGATTTTTAAAACTGCTCCCCGATCATTTTCGCTCTGTTTCGCTAATCTTCGAACAAATAATAACGATTGATACTGGAAAAAAAAACAGAAAGAAGCTGTTCGTGAAACAAAGCATTTAGCAGACACCAACATATTTTAGAATCGTTCCATTCCCCGTCGGCCTGAAGCTGATACTGAGCAGCAGCGGTTTTGTATTCTGAACCGTCGTCGGTACATTCTGTAATAGACATCATTTTAGATCTATCTGCCGGTCTCTGGCTAATGGTAAGCAAACCACTTTTACAATTTTAATATAAGAAAGTAAATCAATCGCAGCTCGTACGCAATAACCAATCATACACGGCACTCTGAGAACTTTGGGGGAAAAGGTCGGCTAAAGAATAGGAAGTCTGTACGATCAGCCGTATCTGTAACTCGGAAGTCTGTCCGATCAATCAGCCGTATCTGGTACTCGGAAGTCTGTCCGATCAGCCGTATCTGGAACTCGGAAGTCTGTCCGATCAATCAGCCGTATCTGGTACTCGGAAGTCTGTACGATCAGCCGTATCTGGTAACTCGGAAGTCTGTCCGATCAATCAGCCGTATCTGGTACTCGGAAGTCTGTACGATCAGCCGTATCTGGTACTCGGAAGTCTATACGATCAGCCGTATCTGGTACTCGGAAGTCTGTACGATCAGCCGTATCTGGAACTCGGAAGTCTGTCCGATCAATCAGCCGTATCTGGTACTCGGAAGTCTGTACGATCAATCAGCCGTATCTGGAACTCGGAAGTCTGTCCGCTCAGCCGTATCTGGTACTGGTTTTATTTCTTCTATATCTTTGGTCAAACAGAAATGATGACGAATGCACCCGGGTACAAGTCCAAAAATTCCTGCTTCATTTTACAAATTCGAATTATGCAGGCATTTAGTTTTTTAAACATTGCAAATCGGACCATCAAAAATTCACCTTTTAAACTTTAAAAATATTTTAGATGTAAATAAAAGTTTAAATGTTCGTTCCAAAGCAGATTTATGTAATATCTACAAGAACTGCAGCTTTCCAAACAAGAATTTCCGCGCTTTGTTTTTGTTAACGCTGATAGTGATGTAGTTTGATCCTAATTGACAACGATCACCGGAACCGTTTTTAATGTACAGTATTGGAAATAATTATGCGAACAGAAAAATTTAGGTATTAAATGGAAATAACAGGTGAGATAATTGCATTCCATGGCTACAAATTAAATGCTGTATAGTAGTCATATATTGATATAGGACATTCAAGCAATCAAAATGTGTCATACCTGCAAAACGACGATAGACGAATAGACTGATATCAGTGATGTGTGGTGAATATTATGACTCCTGAGAAAGAAATATCACATAAAAATAATATGGAAATCGAAGTCTTAGCTGACGGACAAAACTTCAAGCGGTAGATTGCAGCCCCAGCTTCGTGTTCTAAAAGGAGCTTGATGTAGACAATGAGGAGGATACACGACACGAAACTGTTCTGTTGACAAATGCAGTTGAGGAAAAAAGCCCAAACTCTCCAAAGTGATGTTAAGTACCTTAATTGGTATATTCTCTGTGTAAGAGGCGACGAGCCAGTAGAGATGTCGAGAATGAACTAGCTGCAAGTACAGATGTTAGCGTTTCTTCAAGAACAGTAAGATTCACATTAACCTAAAATAGTTTCATTGGATTTGTAGCTGCCCCTAAGCCTTTGCTAATGACAGGAACCAAATGCTTAGCTGAAATAGTCAGCAGTAACGAAACAGTTGGAGGATCAAACCTGGGAGATGATGCTCTTCACAGATGAGTCCAAGTGTGAACTGTTTGGTAACAATCAACAACGGTTTGTTCAAAGGTGGACCGAAAGTAATATAACAATTAGGGTCCAACAGTTATTGCAAAGCACAGGGGTGGATCAGGCAATACAGCTGTGGCGGTGCGTAACAGCGTCAGGGATTTGAATAAAATCGAGAATGTACTGATTGTAGACAGGCACGACGGGTTCTTATTCTTCACGCAATTCTCTCAAGAAGACATCTCATTGAGTGGGAACTAATCTTCTATCATGACAATGGCCCCAAGCACTCACCCAATTGACCTACGAAACCACAACAAAAAGGGCATTAAAATTTGTCTAAATCTGAAGTATTAGGGAAAAGGCTGAGCCAATAACAGGTTATGGTTACCTCAACTCTAACTGTTACCTAATCTAACTTTAACCCTAAATTATCCCTAACCATAATACTAACCATGAATCTTAGTTTAATCTTAGCGCAAACTTAAGCCTAAATATATCTTAAACTCTATATATTACCCTTTACTCTAACTCTAACCCTAATCCATAACTATAATCTTTAACTCGAACCCTAATCCAAAGATAATTCCAAACCTAACAGTGCCCTACAATATCCTTAATCTAATAACCCTAACATAAACCAAACCTTAAACCCATGTTTATCTCTAATCCAAATTTTAAACATTAATTTTTATCCTATGCTTAACCCCAACCTTTAAATTTAATCTAACGTTAGAACTAATCTAACATCCCTACTAAATCCCCTAACCATAGTTATTGTAATGATATATTATTGTAATATTTAGACTGGGTTTTTAGTTTTGCCGAAGTCTCCCTTGGGCAACGATACGGTTACCGATATTTGCGGAACAGCTTAGTAACTTTCTGGCTTTAAAACACCAAATAACGGTATTTAATCATGGTTGTGATCATTCATGGTGTCAGAAGAAATCTTCGTTCAGATCGGAAATAGAGCCGCCGAGAATTGTATCTGGAAAGACTGTAGACAAGAAAAAACAAAAGTGTGCGAAATTGCTCGTGTCAGTTGATGAGATGGCAGCATAGATATATAACACGTTTACGTTCTTGATAATAAGAAACATGAAATTCCGCTCCTGATAAGACGGCACACGCATTGTTCGGTAGCACAAGCCGAAACACTTCATTAATACCTAACCAAGCTAGAGATTGTGGCCAAATATTAGGAATACGAAAGATGCTATTCTGAGAGACAATCGTTGAGAGTGAAAGAAACGATAGTTTGAGAGCAAGGCTACTTTGTGACAGCGACCCAGACCATAAGTGTATCGAAATGTATAAAACGGCGAAATCAACGCCTTGTTACTGTTTGAAAACGGACCAAAAGGTTAACGTGGTGACATAAAGATGGAAGATATTGGAAAAAATTAAGCTAAACGCCACATAAAAGCAGTTAACGTTAATAATAATAAAAAAAATACCTGGACGTCACTTTCCAAGTCATAATACTCAATACATATAAGTACGCTCCTAGTGTGCAAGAACACACACAGGTAAATAATGTCAGCCGTAAATAAGACCTGTAATTCTTGTAGGAAGATGAATCCTTTTTCGCTAGAGCATGTAGGACAAGCAAACACAAACAGGCACATGCTATAGAAACCCAGTATAAAATGTTTTTTTTTTTATTATTATATTTTCTTGACTTTGATAGATAGCAATCAGAACTTTTGGATGGCTTCCATTGAAATCAATAAAATCATAATTCTTGTGAAATTATATACTTGTGCGGACGTCAACATCTTGAG
Source organism: Nautilus pompilius (assembly GCA_018389105.1). Classification (NCBI taxonomy): domain Eukaryota; kingdom Metazoa; phylum Mollusca; class Cephalopoda; order Nautilida; family Nautilidae; genus Nautilus; species Nautilus pompilius. The sequence continues at coordinate 318,326 of JACATO010000977.1, read as the reverse complement.
CTTGAAAAATGCTCTATTAAAGTGGCAGGTCAAGTACACTCGGTAATGGTTATCATATGTCCTGAAGATATGAATCCAATGCCAGGACAGAACAGCTGTGAATCGCTAGGACTCGGGAACTTAGTGTTAGCTGTTGATAAAGACATCGAAGCAATCAGAACCTGTCAACCAAAGAGGACCGCTTAACAAAACCAAAGAACTGAGTGAATGTTAAAATGTACTTGGTGGTTTAGGATGTTTGCCAGGAGAAGTTCATTTACAGCTGAAATTAGAGGGTGAAGCAACCAGTGTGGCTTGTAAAAAAAGTGTTTTTTTTTTTTGTATTACATGGTAAACTGAAAAAAAGGAGCTGGAACGGATATAAACGCTTTATGTTATTGAAAAAGACGAAAACTCAGTTGAATGGATTAACTCTGATAGTAGCCCATAAACCTAATGGTAAACTTCCGGTGTGTCTGTACCCAAGAAATATGAATACATCTATTAAACGGAAACATTACAAGTTAACAACTATAGAAGAAATGATGGAAGAATTTGCTGGACAGTATTTTCCAAACCTGGCGTCGCAAGTGGATTATGGCAAATTCATTTGGATAATAAAAGTGCTGATTTATGTGCCTTCATTATTCTCTTTGGAAGATACTGATTCCTAAGATTGCCATTTGTCATCACAGGTGCTCTAAGAATCTACCACGGGCAGCCCATGCACTGTTTGAGAACGTGCCAAGTGTAATTACATCTAGGGATGACATCATAATTAGTGGAACCTGCACGAAGAACTTGGTTAGAGCATTAAAAAAGGTACTAAACACCAACTAGAAACTCA